>PVIJ01000230.1:0-20000 GCA_004024925.1 Scalopus aquaticus | reverse complement strand
TGTTAACCATTCAGTGACACAAGCAAAATATCCAGAATGGGCCCAGCTTGTAGGGAGAACTGAGTGACTTCTGTGATGGACATGTCCTGAGATAGCACTGGCCTTGACTGGACAATCTCATGGTGGTCACTGATGACAGGACAGGGAAGCGGGTTGTCACAGAAGGACCCGGGTCTCAGAGTCTAGGCGCCTGGGGTTTGCACGTATCCTGCGTCCCACAAGCCAGGCAACTCTTTGCTTTTCTGACTAATAGACTTTGGGGGAGCAGAAAAACTGAGCAAATAGTATAATTTCCTTAATTAACACATACACACCAAGTGCCCACTATTATTAACACCTTACATGAGTGTAGTGCGTTTGTTATAATTAGCGAACCCATATTGATACCTGATTACGAACAGAAGTCATAGATTACTTAGATTCCCTTAGTTTTTACCTAGCCATCCAGGATTCCGGGGAAGTTAATGGTCACATCACCTTACACTCCTATTTTCTTGACCTTGATTGTGTTGAGAAGTATTGTCAGATCTGTTGCATGTTACCGGATGTGAACTCGTGCTGCAGTGGCTGTGGACAGCTTCATAGTGCTGAGACTTAACCTGTTGCGCCACCAGGGAGGCCCTAAATTCTCTCTCTCTCTTTTTTTTTTTAATATGAAAATCAAGATGTTTTTGAGCACCTTTGTTAAAAAGATTGTCTTCTATTTTTTTCTCTAATGAATATTTTTGGGCTTAATGCTAGGGTCTCTAGCCTATTTCATTAATCTATGTGTCTATTCATTTTCCAATGCTATGCTATCACAATTATTAGAAATTTGCAGTTATCTTGAAGTTGGGTCAGGCCAATTCTCCAACTTTCTTTCATTGTCAATATTGTATTGGCTATTCTGAGTTTTTGCTCTTTCATATAACCTTTGGAATCAGTTTGTCTACATCCAAAAAATAGTGTGCTGGAATTTTGACTCGGATTGGGTTGAATCTATGGGTCAAGAAAGGAAGAATCGATATCTTAACAATATTGAATTTTCTAATAATATTTTTACCAGTGTTAGTGGGTCTTACTTGACATATGATAAGTTACACACATTTAGAGAGTGCAATTTGATAAATTTGAATGTACACATGCGCCCCAGAAGTCACAGCCACCATCCATATAATGAAAAAATTCATCACCCCCAGAAGTGCACTCGTGTTTCTTTGCAATCCCGCCCTTTTCACACCCCCAGACCACCACTGATATGATTCCTCTGTGTTAGTTTGCATTACTTCTCATTTGACGTCAGTGAAGTCCTACAACCTCGACTCTTCAGTCTGAGTTCTTTCTTGCACTCAGGGTGACTATCATGAGGTTCATAAATGTTGTAGCATGCACCCACAGTTTATTCCATCCTGTTCCTGATGATACTCATTCCTGTAGCCATCACAATTTCTTTTTCCATTCATCTGTTGTTGTTGGACATTGATTGTTTCCAACTCTCAGGTATTGCAAAGAAAGCTGCTCTGGCCATTTGTGGACAAGTCTTTGCATAGGCTTGTTCCTTTTCCTAGGGGGAAAGGATTAGATGACAAGCCTGATTTACCTTCTTAAGAACTGCCACCCCCACCCCCCCCCCACTCATGCCTTCATTTGTGACCAAACAATTCCCAAGGGCATTGTGAGATGTTATACATAAATGCCTCCGAGCTGCTCTTTGACAGAGGAAGGAAGTGGCACGACACCAGCGTGAAGCCAGTGGCCCAGAGGTTGAGAAAGTTTATGTTCAAGTCAGACACTTCTCCCACCCAAGTCTTTGCTGCTCCTGGCAAAGAGTGGAGCCAAGCACAGTGCTTCTGTGCCTTGTTCACTCTTCCTGAAGAGTGGGTTTCTGGGTGCTGCGTTCTCTTTGAGGAAAGTCCATGTTCACGCTTTTTGCTCATGCTTCCTTCTGTTGAGTTCTGCTTCTTCTCTCTGGCGAGTTTCCTTTCCAATCCTCTCTCCTCTCTTTCTTTTATTTTTTTCTTGCATAGAAGAACTGGGGTGTAGGCTAGAGGTGCAGGTGGTGAGATTCACCAGAGACAGAGTGGGGAGCAGAACAGGCAGATTGACTGAAATACGCTACTGAGGAGAACAGCGGGGAGACAGGAGAGGTCTGCTGCACCCTGTGGGTCATCTCCCTGGCCGGGGTCAGGCCTTAGTGGTGATAGCACTGAGACTTTACCCCCAAGCCACCAGGAAGGCCCTCCCCTCTCTTAGATGAGGGGTCTTCACTGCACTTCCCCTTTTCCCTGAAGTCATTAGCCCAACAGTTTCCAGATGATGGGAACATACTTGGAAGCTGGTGCTATTTCTAGTCTTTTTGTTTGTTTATTTAGTTCCTAAAATTATTTTTTTTTATAACCTAGGAAATGTTTCCATTTCCTTCACATCAGAGAGATGTGGATGGTTTGAAAAACAGTAGAATCTTTGAAGAGTACTTCCCTGTGCAGACATTGCGATGGGCGTCCCAAAGCCACCACAGGTGACTATGCACCGTGCACCTGAATCCCAGGTGTGGGTGGGAGCAGATGCCCGTTCCCCCTCCCCCTCCCCTCCCCCTCCCCCTTCCTTTCCCCCCTCCCTCCTTCCCTGTTCTTTTCCCCTCCCCCTCTTCCCTTTTCCCCCTCCCCTCTCTCCTTCTCTTTTTTTCTCAAACAACGTGACTCATCATTTCTTTTTGATCCCTTCTTTGGGCAGAGCATGGGGCAACTCTAGAACAGGGATTGACAAACTTTTTCTTAAATAGACAGATAATGAATATTTTAGGCACTGCCAGTGAAGAGGCAAAATCAAGGTTTTTATGTAGGTTCTTGCATAACCATGGACAACATAACAATTTCAAAATGTCAAAAGCCACCCAGCCCTTGGCCACACACCGACAGGCAGCTACCTGGATGTGGGCCTGTGGTTTGCTACCATTGCTCTAGAAAATTGGCTAACATCTCACTTTCTCAAAGAATGGGAGCAATTTTCCATATAGGGAGAGCAGCAAAGAACAATCTGGAAAATCTTCTACCTTTTGCAGACTGAATTCATATCAAGCCCATTTCTGGCAGGTACTACTGTCAAAATCTACCTAAAATAATGTTCTCTGGGACTGAAGAAACCATGAATTAATTTGCCCCTGAAGCAGGCCTGGAAGGTGGTGGCTAGCCAAATGGTTCTAGAATTTTCTCCTAGTTTAGAGAACTCTCCAGCCTCATCTTGCTCCAGTGTGATCTCCATTCCTGTTAGTCAGTTCAGTTGTAGCCTCTCCCTCCTTCTCTCCCTCCCAATGTCCACCTCTCTTCTAGGGTCTCTGGGGCTGGACAGCACCCCTCCCTCTACTCTCTCTCACCTGCTGCCACTTGTGCCAAGTTAAACCCACGTGTCCTTGATGTGAGCAGCTGCTAAAGTGACATACAGAGACCCAAGAGTGAGGAAGTTGATTTCAGCCAGCATCATGGTGCACGCAGGGGTGAAGAAGGTCTCGAGCCGTTAGCCACCTGGCATTCCGCCCCTGGAGCTTGCCCTGCTCCTTGAGTTTGGACTGGGCCTAGTGACTTGCTTCTAAGGTGTCAGGATGTCACTATCACGATGTGCTTGGTGACAGAAGTGCCTTCTGTCTTACTGCATTCAAACTTGCCCGGTTTAGGGAAGGCAGCTGCAAGGCGGTGACCTTTGCCCTCTGAGGAGGTCCATCTGAGAGTGGCCTTGGCCCACTGCCTTGGCAGGACCTGAGCCCTGCCAGTGGCACTAAGTGAGCTTGTCCAAACTTGGGGCAGCAGCCCCCTCACAGAACATTTTGACTGCAGCTTCCTGGGAGTCTTCAAGCCACAGGAGCGGCTGAATTGCCCCTGGGTGCCCAATGCCCGGTCACTGTGAGATAACAATCGCTGTTGTTTCACGTCACTAAGTTTTGAAGCGTTTTGTTACACAGCAGCAGGTAACTAATGCATAGATGAGCCAAGGTTTTTATTCCAGCAATTCCATACTTACTGTAATGTATACTGGGGAAAAGCCTTGGGCGTAGTAAGCATTTCATCTCCTTTTTAAATATACTTAATTAGGGCCCCCCTGGGGGTGCAGGGGTTAAGTCTGAGCACTATGAAGCTCTCCACAGCCACTGCAGCACGAGTTCGATCCCCGGCCAGGGAGCTTCCCACAGGGCGCAGCAGACCTCTCCTGCCTCCCCGCTGCTCCCCTCAGCAGTGTATGTCAGTAGATCTGCCTGTTCTGCTCCCCACTCTGTCTCTGGTGAATCCTCTCACCCCCCGCCCCCCGCACCTCTGGCCTGCACCCCAGCTCTTGTATGCATAAATAAATAAATCTTTAAAAATAAACAAATAAATATATTTGAGTAAAAAATGAATCCGTACTGGTGACACTCAAGTGTGGCCACACATTAAAAAACTTCTGAAAACGACGTGACTTTGGTCACTAGCTTTGGATCTGTCACTGGCAGTGACTAGTCACGCTTGGAGACCCCCACGCTACTCTCCCCTCTCTACGTCCCGACCCTGCAGTTCTGTGCTGCGACGTGTGCTGTCAGGGCAGGCTGTGCCTACCCAGCGTTTTGCAGCCTTCTCAGGCCTTACAGGGGATAAAAATAGAAGACCCTTCACATCTGGCTTCATGGGTGGCAGGTTTTAAGTGGAGCATCAAAACTGACTTTCATGTAACCATTACTTGGTGCAATGTGCCGTGTATGTAGGAATAAAGGCTGTGCAGCGACGCTGGCCCTTGAATAAACAAATGTTCGGAATTCTGGGGTGACCTGGACCATAAAGAGGAGTAAGAGGGATTGGAAATGTTTGCAGAAACTTTGAGGGACAGTCGTTCCAGTCCTCGAAGAGGGGGAAACATGGCGTTCATCAAGACTGGGTAGAGCAGAAAGCCGAGAACAGAGGGTGAGTTCCTCCCTAACTGCCCCCCGAGCCTAGACGTTAGGTCTCCTCTTGTCTTCTTGCCCTGGCTCTGGAATTCAGACCATCAGCTCCCTGGTTCTCAAGTCTGGACTCAGTCTGAATTACACACTGGCTTTCCTGGGCGTCAGGGTCTCCAGCTTGCAGAAGGCAGATTGCGGCCTCATTCGGCCTCTGTGGCCGTATGAGGCTGTTCCCCACTCCTCCCGCTCCCTCTCCATTTATACATGTGTTGTGTGTGTGTGTAAAATATTATTTCTCTCCTATTGCTTCTCTATATATTGTTTCTTTGAGGACTCCAACAAATATACTTCCCTCGCCTAAACCAAATCAGAATGAAAGACATGGTGAATTAAGGGCTTACCCCCAAATCAGGGGAAAAACTTGCACCCCAGAAATAGCAAAACTAATCCATTTCAGTGTATGAAGAAACATACACTGTTTTTATGCACATAATTTACATATCTATGAAGCATATGCTCACCCCTTAACTTCTTCATGGGGTGTGCATTTAAAAACTTTGTTGTGGGCCACCTTGTAGCCTAGGGTTTGAGTCTCAGCACCATCCTCTGTGGCCTGAGTTCGATCCCCAGCCCGGGAGCTTCCCACATGGCAAGCAGACCTCTCCTATCTCCCCGCTGCTCCCCTCAGCAGTGGATTTCAATAGATTCACCTGTTCTGCTCCCCACTCTGTCTCTGGTGAATCCTCTCGCCTCCTCCCCACCCCCCACACCTCTGGCCTGCATTTCTGTTCTATGCAAAAATAAATCAATGAAATATTTTTTAAAATAAAACAATAAATAAAAGCTCTGTTGATCACTGGCGTTAGACTTGGGTGGCCTCAGAGCCAGCTCACTCGTGGCCTTGGGATGTGGGAGCACCCTCCATATGCCCATCTGTGAAATAGGACGATGATAATGACACTGAAGACCGGAAGCTGGGGGAGGGTGACAGTGACACTCTGCGTGAGAGCCGGCCCGGGGGAGGCGCCGTAGGGCGAGGGGTGCAGGTTGGAGGTGGCACCGTCCCTGGCTGAGGCTGTGCTCTCAGAGCACGTGTGCCCTGAGGATGCCGGTACTGACAGCACTCCCTCGGCCAGACTCAGACTGTGGAGCCCCCAGATGACACTTCCCAAGAAGCCACAAGCCGTGAGCTGCGTCTGGTCTGAACGATCCTCCCTTGATGAAGGCTCAGCTCCCACCAGCCTCGCGCTGGTGCCCTGCTCCCCACATCAGGCTCACTCTTAAACATCTGTCTGCGGCGTGATTTATTCTATTTTAAAATGAGGTTTTCAAACAACTCACTATCTTAATTTTAGCAGTTCAGCTCCTTTGTATGCTAACAATACCAAACATGCAAATGAGCTACCACTTTGCTTTCTAGCAAAAATGTTTCTGTGCAAACACTTGATTTTATAACGCACTTTGCAGCTTTCTCCTATAATTAGTTGTTAAATCTATATTTGACTTTGTCTAAATGGTTGCATCGCAAGACAGTTGGCCTCGCCTCTCACTTTGGCTAGTTTGTACCGTGGTCCATGGATCTGTCTGAAAAGGGGTGCAGTGTCCTGGTTAACTCCAAGACTGAAGGCAAAAACCAGGAACCACACCCCGAGCTGCATTGGGGTCTGTCTCCTCTGTGTGTCTCTCACGCCCCTTGGATCCGCAGATGAGCGTGGTGTGCTCTTGTCATTGTGATAGTGGAAGTGCAAGGGGACGAGGTCAAACACGCAGCTTCTACCTGCCTGCATCGTGTCTTCTGGCTTCCAAAGTCAAGTGTGCTCCTTCCAGCACAAAACCAAAGCAAGTGGCATAGCCAAGTTCCATGGCAGCGAGCGGGCCATCTAGCCCTCCTCGGCGAGGGGGGTGGGGAAGAGAGTGGCTATTTGAAACAATGATCTGATCCACTAAGGGGACCAAGAGAATGCTGGAGGGGCATCTTAGAGCTAGAAGGTCATTCATTTATGTCGTGAGGATTTCGAGAGCCCATGTTAACTGGTGCTGAGGGAGTTCTCATCCTGTAGGACTTTAAACAAGACACCTGAACCAGGGCCTCCCTGGTGGCGCAGCGGTTAGGAGCTGCGCTGTGGAGCTGACAGCAGGGGCGACGCGAGTTCGATGCCCAGCTGGGGAGATTCCCACATGGCGCAGCAGGCCCCTCCTGTCTCCCCACTGCTCCCCTCAGCAGGGTGTTTCCATCAGTCTGCCTGTTCTGCTCCCCACTCTGTCTCTGGTGAACCCTCTCACTGCCCCAAGCCTCTGGACTGTACCCCAGCTTGTGTGCATAAGTAAATCTTTAAAAAAAATAAAATAAATATAATAAATAAATCTTTAAAAAAAAAACAAGACACCTGAACCTGCCTTCTGTGCTTACAGTCTAGACGAGTAAGGTCTTTGGGGTGACCCCACCCCACCTCTTCTCTCACAGTTGGCAAGGCTCTAGCGTGTTCACTTGGGAGCGCTCATGAAGTAACAGAACACAAAAACCTGATTGCAAACTTAGCACGCAAGCCAATTCATTTAGAATAAGAACAAAATTCTGGACAAAATTCTCATTTTGAAAAAGTGACACATTGTTTTAAAGACCCACCACACAGGGAAAAATAATAATATCTTAATTAATTCACTGCCGGGGCTCCTCAAGGTCCTTTAGTCCTATAGCCAGCCCCCTTTGACCACTAGTGTGTTGGCAGAGACTGGAAAGAGGTCGCTGGAGTTCGAAAAATTAATCAAAATTAACAAAACACAATATTCGGGGTACAGGAAGCGTACTGGGGGTACAGAAAGCATGCAGTAGAGGCACTCACTGAAGGGCACAGTTTTGTGTCTTCAAATATAATGTTCCTGATAAATTTTATTTCATAGGATTCTCATATAAGTTATGGTGGGCTTATAATTATGGCGTCAATAAAATGCTGTGTTATTTAGTATATTCTGACAGGAACGAACTTCTATTTTGACTAGGAATCAATGTGAACAGAAATTTCTGCTTACATAATTATGCACACCGGATGAATATGGAATTTCTCACAGCTTAGCGTCTGCTTCTCTACCTCCCAAACGTGTTTCTTCTCTCCTCTGCGACCTGGGACGCGTCACTTCAGGGTCTGTCTTTGCATCTGTGTGTCAGTAGGCAGATGAGCTGGCCTGCGGGGCAGACTGCTCCTGAAGTCACATACAGGGACAGCTAGTGGCGACTGTCCATGCAAATACACCTCACTGACCACAAGTTCAAGGCCCCCTGTCTCTGTGTCCACTTGAACAGCTCTTACAGTGTCCATGATCACCCAACATGGACAAGCGCAATGGAAGGGAAGTTGGAGAAGAAAGGGACCACTGTTTCACCCGTTTGAAGTTAAAATCTCTGATTCTGCAAATTTCTCAGAAACGTTGTCTTCGTCCATTCAGGCTATTATAACAAATGCTGCAAACTCGGGGGCTTGGCAATAGCAAGCATTTATTCCTCACAGTTCTGGGAGTTCAGGGCCAATTGTCCAGCAGATTTGGTGTCTGCCATCGGCTCTCTGCGTCCTCATGTGGCAGAGGGGAGCAGGAGCACATGGGAGCACCAGAGCATTCGTGAGCTCTGTCCTCAGACTCATCACCTCCCAAGATTTCAAGACATGAATTTTGGGGTGAGACAGAAATCCAATCTGTGACAGCATTTGTGACCCCACGAACCTACCACAGAAGCCCCCTCAGGGCCTTGGGAAGGGACTGTGCAAGTGAGGGTGTCTGAGAATCAAGCTTCATTGATTTCATGGTGTGCCTGAAACCCCCCAAAGTCTCCAGGGGAACTCGAGTCCTAAGATAGCTCCTGCAGGGGCAACTGTGCCAGGTGTGGGGTAAGAGCCTCTTCCTTGGGTCCTATCACAAGCTGCTTGGCATGTGCTGGTCACATCCTCTCTCTCTCTCTCTCCACCCCCTACCCCCATTTTAACGCCTTCCTTTTAATTAATTTTTTTGGGGAATAAACTTGACCTCTAACTGTGATGGCCGAAACCACAGGCTCCAGGAGTAAAGCTTGTCCCCACTTGCCCCAGCCCAGGAACCCCCATCGAGAGCTCTCCCAGGGACTTGAGGACAGACTTCCTAGATGAAACCACTAAAGACCTTAAAGGCAGATGAAAACTGCTCGCACTCACTGGCAATCAAGAAAATGCAGCTTGGAAACCATAATGAGATGTCATCTTGGCCTTATAATATTGGCAAAACCTTAAAGGATTGATTGTTTCAACAGTTGGTGCAATTATTGGTAAACCGGTATCAATGCCTGTTATTCAGGGACCTTTATTGGACTATCTGGCAAAATTTATAATGCGCAGATCCATTGTTCTATGTGTATTTTGAACAACTTATGTTAGAGAAATATACTGTCGTGAGCGCGAAGATGTGAGGAAACGCTAAGCTGACCTTAGTGTCCACCCAAGGGGAACAGGTCATACATTACGGTGCGTGCATATTGTAGAATAATCTGCAACTGTTTAAAAAGTATAGGCACTTTAATGTGTGAGGAAGTGAAGGCAAAGCATCACATATATAGTGTGCTCCCACCCCGCCCCCCACGAGACTTTGAGCAAATCAGATAACCTTTTGGGGTCTCTGTCTCCTTATTTGGAGAGAATTCCTCCCAGGCGTTGGCAAATTAAGAGTGACAACGGTGAGCCTCTCTGGTGGCCTAGGGGTTAAGTCTCAGCGCTGTCACCACTACGGCCTGAGTTCGATCCCGGCCAGGGAGCTGACCCACATGGCACAGCAGACCTCTCCTGTCTCCCCCGTGCTCCCCTCAGCGGTGGATTTCAGTAGATCGGCCTATTCTGCTCCCCACTCTGTCTCTGGTAGATCCTCTCATCTCCCCGCACCTCTGGCCTACACAACAGTTCTTTTATACGCACACAAAAAGAAGTTACAATAGATGTAAAAGAATCCCATAAGCTGTAGTGCTCTATATAATCCACTATTTTTGATGTTTGCTTTGTGGGCCAGAATACTTGGCTTCCGAGATCTCTCTACCTCCCAAAGTCCCCTCCTGTCTGGCAAAGATTTCTTAAGAAATAAGCAGTTTTGCTTTCGGCTGGAACTGACCGTCTCTTCATTAGTAGGTGACAACATACCTAGCAAGGTGCCTGGCACACAGTAGGCATCACAGACTGACTGGGGGATGAGTGGCCAGTGGCTGTGTGGAAGAACCAGCGCCGGGAGGCCGCGTCAGGCCGAAGTCCAGCTGAGAACTGGGATGAGGTTCGCCTCTGTGGAGCTGAACGGCCATTCTGGGTCCTCGGGGTGAATAGAAAGTGGAAGGAGCAGAGGCCGGTGTAGGGGGTGCACTATGGAGAAAACCGGGAAGTGTTTTGGGGCACAAGCCTGGGAGGGCCCACGCAGACACAGACGTGGACAGAGTTGGTCTGTTGAGGGTGACGTGGGGACGAGTGTCTTTGTTCTGTCAGGACGTCGTGATGATGTTTCAGGAGATGCACGTTTGCCTCCTTAACACTTTGTGGCCCGCTCACGTATTAGTACGTGTTTTTGTCACCAGTATCAGGTGGCCGCTCACGTATTAATACGTGTTCATCTAGTCTCCGGTTTTTCACGCCATGGTGGATTTATTTGGAACTATTAGGAGCTATTTCTTTGATCATACTCAGTCTAGAAGCTTTGCACATTGTTTTGGTGAAAGTGTAAGGTATTTTATGAGAGATATTACAGTTTCTTTAATATCCAGTATTACTGTTCAGGAGTTGTGTGTGTTTTATTGAATACTTATACCATTCATGCGGTGGCACAGAAAATGGCCAGCCCCAAGGGCTGGTAAATTTAAAGGGCACCGGCACACAAAGTGTTAAATTTCTCCTGTGGCTTCTTGTCTTTGCATGCAAAGAGAAACAGGCACTCAGAAAGTTAGGGGACTGGAGAAGCTGGCAGCACAGCGACAGGCAGGCGCGGTTGGAATCTCTCTACCTTCATACTTAAATGCTGGGGCACGTTCCACATTTGATACACACCTGCATCTGGACCTTTGGGATCTTCTCCCCATGCCCCCACGTGCAGAACAGTAAACATCACGGCAGAGAACTTGGGGTTTGGAGTCATTGGATTCTTCCTGGTAATTTCCAAGCTCTCGCACATCCTGGGCAAAGTATAAACCCTCTGGACATCATTTTAAAATGATGATATTCTTAGTGCATGCTTCATAAGTAAATGCTTTCATGTAAACTGTGTAGCTCCAATCCAGACCACAGTAAGGGTTCTAGAACAAGTGGTTTGGGGAATGAAGACTAAATGAATCAAGAAGGGGAACTTGACCTGGTGCAGGAAGTCAGGGAAGGCTTCCTGGAGGTGGCATATGATCTGGGATCTGTAGGGGCAGGGGAGTGGGGGGCATCGTAGAGAGGGGAGGATCCTTCCAGGTGGAGGGAACAGCATATGCTCAGATCACAAGGGGAGTCGGAGGCAGAGGGCACCCAAGAGAGGTCAGGAAGACATGGCACGAGGGGCAGTGGGGTACCCGAGAAATGAGGCGAGTGGTGTGGCGGGGCTTGTGCAGGACCCTCAAGACTGCAGTGAGGACTTTGGGCTTGGTCCTGGAGAACCCTCAGAAGGCTGCAAGGATGAAAACACCTGGTCAGACCTGTCTGTTTCGGAGGGTGTTGTGCGGGTCGTTTGGGCCATGGATTGGGGAGCGGGGACAGAGTAGCAATGGGAGGCCTCGCGAGAAACCGTTGTCCTATATCTGGCAAGAATCTGCACCTTGAGCCCGTTTTCCTTCAGCATCGACCCCCCACCCCCAGCCCACCCCGCATGCATAAGCAAACACCAAGACTCGTTTTATTGCTGCTTGCTCCCCGGTGCTGTGGTTTCACGGCATCTAAAAATACACCTTGCTCAGCCTACCTTGGAGTGTACAGGTGTCCGGTGAGCTGGACGGAGGGGACCAGGGGGCGCACTGCTGCCGGCCTGAGACCCCGCCGCGTGCTGCTGTCGATAGCAGGAGAGCCTGACCTGCAGCCGCAGCGAGCCCCTCAGTTTATATTCCAGACCACCAGCCACCATAATTATACATTAGCAGGCCCCAGAAAGGCACAATCTAGATGCTCGCAGCCAGGGTCCCTGTTATAAAGGCCCTGGTCTTGGTTGGTTATTAACTATACTGTACGAAGCCTCATAAACACCTTTTTACACATACAGTGCAACCTTTCAATATAACAATCAAATGCTTTTCAACAAATTACAGTCTCCTAGAAAAAGGACTCCTTGATTGCTTCCCAGAAAGAGGTGGAAGGAAACTTTAGACAGAAGTTGTTCGAAGCTTGATGTTTAGAAGCCTGTTTGCTTTGGGCTGGAAATGCTGGCCTGGAGTTAAGACTGGAGGGCCCTAGGGAAATCAGTGCCAATTAATCCAGACCCAAACAGTGGAGAAATCAGGCCGCAGGAACGATTCAGCCCATCTGATCTGCTTTACAGGTGAGTATATTGCTCTCGGGGAAGAGCAGTCACCTCCTGAGGTCACCCGGGAACTCATAGGTAGGGCTGGGGCAAGGATTTCAGAACCAGCTCCCAGCATCCTCTTGGGCTTAGCTGCCACTGGTGTTTCAATCCTTTCTCGGGTGAACTTTGCGCGTTCAGAGTCTGTCATCTTGTAAATAGAATCTTGAATCCTATCCCCCGTGTATTCTTTATATCTGCCCTTATAGAAATAGATCTTTAGATTTCATAGTCCAGTAAAATTTACAGAGCTGGGGTTGTGAACTTTTTATTCTACCAGTATGGATGATGGAGAAAAACAAGCTAAAAAGAAAATGCCCCGTGTATCATCACCAGTTTTCATAGGAGGAAAAAATGTCATGCAACAAGAAGGGAATAAAGGAGAGAAGGAAATCTAGAAATTCTACTGGTAGATGAGAGTGTAGTTTGATTGCAAAGGGGTTCAAGGGGGCTTTTGGGGTGTTGAAAATGTTCTATGTCTTGATTGAGGTGGTGGTGTGAGTGCAGGTATCGGTCCAAACTCTTTGTCCTTCATGAGAACGTGTTCCTTCCGATACAGAGTCCAAAACAGGGCCAAATACAAAGGGCGGAACCCCTAAACTCCCTTACCCATCAGGATAAGGCTATGGATAGGTCCTTCTTGGACCAGATTGTCTCTGAGTTTGAAGCTGGACAGAGAGGCACAGAGAAAAGGCTCCGAGTGGAGCTTCATCCTTGTGCCCTCCCACCCGCCTCCCACCCACAAAAGGGCGGTCACAAAGGCTGTTTCTACGGAGAGACTCCTGCAGACGCCAGCCGAGGCAGAGCCAAGAAATGCCTCTGACTCGGACTTGGCCGTGTGTTCTTGGAAAGGGCATCACTGCTCTTGGCTTCGGCCCCCCATCCGACCATTGACAAGGTCTCCCCCGTCCAGGGGTGAACGTGCGACTCTCCAGAGCCCACCTGGAGCGTTAGGTCCTTACAAAGGCCAGGGGTGCTAAGCCAAGGCCTCGAGGCTGGTTTTCCTAGTTGCAACCTTCACTTTTCTGTTGACAAAGCACGAAGCTTAAAGGTGGTGGATGAAATGCTGGCATCGGCATCAGAAAGCCTTGGGTGTCAACTCTCGCTCTGACACGTAGTTGCTGCGTGGCACGGGGCCAGGAACTCCACCCCGGCTCCCCTCCATTGCCCCTGCTAGCAAACGCGGATTCCCATTCTGGCCTTACAGATACACTGTGAGGTGGAATGAGGTGACAGAGCAAGTTGCTGGGTCTTCAGCATCTGGGAGAAGCTGAATAAGTGTTGGAGGTGAGTGTGACTTCTAGACGTGTCCTCGTATCTGCTGGAGGCCAACAGGCCTGGAAGCGCTTCCACAGATGGATTGGGCCCTTGGAGACTCGGTTCCCTCAACTCCAAGGCCACAAGGATAAAATGAGACGACGCGTGCGGTGGCCCAAGCCGTGGCTGGCGCACGATGGGAGCACCCCACATGAGAGCTGTACTGTCACCGTGGATGGAAAGCTCAGCTCAGACGTGGCCCTGGGAGAGTCACATGTGACAACTGTCACTTAATTGCATCACCTCTTGTCACTCCATACACAATTTCCTCAATTTTTTCCTAAGGGTTCCGTAGGAATGACTCGCGCGCCCATACTAAAGCAGGTTGCAAAATCAGAATTTGTTTTTTGCATCTTGTTGGCAGGAAGTCTGTTCTTATGGTCTGCAGGCGCCATAAGTGCCAGGTCCCCAGTGCCAGGAAAAATGCGGAGGGTAACAGGTGTTCACTAAACGTTTGTTGAATGAATAAATGCGCTCATGAACAAAAGAATGAATGAAAAGTGCACGCCTGAGACCTTCCAAGTCTCACGCTCAGCCAAGGATGATCAGCTACAGACACGGAGCGCGGCAGCCAGGCAGCCACACAGACTCATGTGCTATTCTCATTCAGCGTCCACACTCATACTGTTTGGGGTCCTCTGTTTGGATTTGCGTTGGGTTTTCAGCACATCGGGATTCATGCATACTCTATGTCGCTGCGATTCCCAGAGAGCTTCACACAGAATGTCCCAGGCTCAATGTTCTCCAAGTGGCAAAAAAAAAAAAGCTAAGCTACTACAGCCCAGGCAGCTGGCCCCCGACCTGGCCCCCAACTTCCTTAAACCAGAATGTCAAATTAAACGCATGATGATTTGCAAAAACAGGCTGGCGACTACGTAAAACCCAAGCAAAGACAAACAACTGTCCAAAATCAAAATCAAACCCTCCAAGCACGCCCCATACACAGGACGCTTTCTTTTTCACACTTGGGCTTTAAAACTGCCCAAGACAACGAGAGCACTCTAATTGGAGCCAGGGAGGAGGTATAGAATGGCCAGTCGCTAGTAAAACCGAAAGCATTTATTTATTATTTAATTTGTTTGCCCAGGAGACTTCACTCCTGATGTGACATCTGGTTTTCATTGTAGCCCAACTTTTACCTAATTGTACAGCTGGGGAGATTAAGGCACAAGGGGTCACAGGCCGAGCCCAGCCAGGACCCAGCCCCCCAGGAGAGCTTTGCTCCTGGCTGCAGGGTAGAGACCACACTCCTCGCCCCTGGTCCTCCGGTGGAGACCTATAAATGAGAAAGGAATTACTCTTTCAAGTCCCCACTCTCCCTCCTTCTGATTCTCATTAATGGTGGGGCTGGGGGGGGTAAGGAGGAGGGGGGTGGGGAGAGGGAGAGGCAGGAGGAAGGAGCAGCCACCATGGAGGTTCCGATCCCAGGCGGGGACGGGGTGTGGCCCAGATGGAAGCTGCCCTCCTGGGGGTCCCTGTCAGAGTGCGGCTCCTCTGGCCCCAAGGGGATGGCACGCGGCACATGGGGTCCAGACATTAAACCAGAATGTCAAACTAAACGCATGATGATTTGCAAAAACAGCCTCGAGAGTCACAAGGGACAAAGAGCTGTCGATGGTAAGATCAGAAGGCGGGAATGGAGAGAGAAAATGTCCTTCCTGGACAGGAGGCGGCCACAAGATGCCAGGGGCATGATCGCCACCAGATCAGCGGAGAGCCATCTTTACCGCTTACTGTGTGACGCTGGCCCAGTTCCTTAACCGCTCTGTGCCTCGGTGGCCTGATCTGGGATTCTCAGGAGGATGAATGAGCTCATTTATGCGAAGTGCCTCGTCCACCTCATGGTGCTAGTAAGCACTTCAAAGGTGGTGATAACCGGGCCAAAAATAATTACGCAAGGAGCCACACTTTCTTCTATGTCACTATGCAGAAATGAGCTCCCCCGGGGTTCCCTGGAGAATGCAGTCCAGTAAACAGCCCTGGACAAGGAGCGGGGGCTGGCTGGAGCCGCCACCACCCGAGCCACAGGAGGGAGAATGTGGGGCTGGAATCCGGGGTGTGAAGGCACGCCCGGGAACTTAGCATCTGTCGGGACAGAGGAGCACCCACAGGAGCTGGTTATTCTGAACTTGCTGCAACTAAAGTGAAATCTACCGAGTCGCATTCACAGTCGGTCGGGGCGAGGTGTTCAAACCTTCCTAGACCCCGGGTTCTAAAGGAGGGCCAGAGGCGAGTGGACCGGGCAGCATGTCCCGGACACAGCGACGACAGCCTCGTAGTGGGCATGGATGACCGTGGGCCCCGCATGGTGAAGGGGAGAAGACCAGGATGGCGACAAGGCAGGCGGAGCGGGCACGGAGGGCAGAGGCGGTCTCGAAAGCCAGGCGAAGGCGCCTCCCGGGGCCGTAGACTGCAGGCCGCAGACTCTTCGCCAAGGAGTATTCCAGAGCAGTCGAGCACACGTGAGTGTGTGGGCGACGTGGAGAGGGCGAGGACAGCCTGAAAGCTCAGAGGCCTTTGGGACCGGCTGGACATTCTTTCTCACCAAGGATCAGCCCATCTCCCCTAGCTTGTGAGTCTTCGTGTCAGGGGCTCTCCCCTGGAGGCTCCACTTCTGTGTCTTTCTCCTACACCCCTTCTCCTCGGTGGGGTACACGGCCATGGATCTGCCCTGGCCTCGGAGAGCCCTGAAGGTACCACTGGCCGGTGAGCCAAGACCATCTGATCGACCAGAACGGAACATGCTGCTGGCACATGCGTCTGCGACTTCCGTGCCAGCCCTGAGCACGGGGAGGTGAGACCAGCCTGTGCAGAGATGCCCACGGTGTGCCAGCTGAGAAGACGCTACACTGCCGTGGGCTTAGGCGGTAGCTCAGCCTTCAGGCTTTGGGGTCACTTTCTGTTTCCTTCTCAGACGCTTCCTGCAGGGGCGGAATAGAAAGCCCGTTGTTTGGGGTGAGCAGATACCAGTTAGGGGCCTGATTCTACTGCGTCGAGTTGTGGGAGCCCTGGGTGGATCCTTGTGCTTCTCTGGCTCTCCTGCCCTTGCTCGTAACACGAAGAGATATTGTATCAAGGAACAAATCAAGACATGACTATCCAGGCCTCGGAAACGCCAGGGGTCCTGAAGATACAGAAGCATCTGCTGAGCGCCCAGCAAAACGAGAGGGCAAGCGGGGATGGAGTCAAAGAAGGAAGACATGGGCCACAGCACATTTCCCACAGTGCTCTCCGTGAGGGGTGTCGCCAGAACACACGTGCCCAGGGTCCTCATAGAGCTAGTCAGTCTTTAAATGCAAAGGGGGTACCCACTTGCTGTCCTGGCATCCAGGTGGGGGGGGGCTTCTGAGTAGAGCCATTGATGTTGGCCAAAAGGAAGGCCGGGGCTCTTTGTGACAGACCTCAGTTCCCTGTCGCTCTCACCCCAGTAACATCTCGACAAACATTCAAATGGCTAAAATGAAAATATGATCTAAGCAGTTTAACTTAGAAAAGAAGAAGCCCTCTGATGCCTTTAAAAAAAAATCATGACTTTTAATATTTATTTAATAAGCAATAAGAATGCACTTCTAAGACTTGAAGATGTAGGGAAAATATTGTGAGTGGGTTATCTCTCGATTTAATTTCCCATTTGGGTCCTAACCGTGATACCAGCCTGTGCAGAACCACCGCTCTCTCCACTAGTACGTGGCACAGTAGTCGGCACGATTTGGGCGCCATCTTGGTCCCAGGGCAACTCAGCTCTCAATAGCCTCTCTCAGGCTATTTCTCCTTTTCTGATAAGTTACGCTAAGGGAGAGGTTAGTGCAGCCACATCCAGCACTCATGTCCTAGAATCTTGGCCAGTCTCCCATCAGCACACCTGGTGTCTACTTCAATCTCTAAGAGAAAAATCAGCATCTCAAGGTGACCAAGGTTGAGACTGGAATTTCTCTTTCTTCCTTATCAATGACCAAGAGGAAGGGCAAGTTCCAGCCTTAAATATTTGATGATGTTCAGCTCTGAGAGGGGAAAGGTTGAGCTGTTTTAACCTTGTTCCCAGAAGGGCAATGGGTATTATTAAACACATCCATTACCGCAGAAATTTGAGATGGGAATTTTGTGACGTGGGAAGGGAATGCCCCTGAGACTTCCTGGAGACCCATTCCTGGCAACCTTTCTGGGCTCATCCAGCCTGGACTCTATTACTCCCATATCTCTTAGTCCAACTTGAAGGTAGTTTGAGAATTAAGATAAATGCATAGAGACTATATTCCCACTGCCCTTTACAAATGGAGTACCTTAAAGCAAGGCCTTATACTATCAAAAATACCTTTGCCAACCCAGAATGCCTCCAGGAACCAGCACAGGGGAGGACTCCTAAGAACACAGATCAGCACGAAGTTGGAGTCTCTCCCTCCACAGAATGAGGAAGAACCTTCCTGTCCATCAAACCTTCTGCTCACTCTCAGCTGACACTAAGTGACTGCCCCATTGCCTAAACCAGGTAGCATCTGTCCTTTCACATGCCATTCCCCTTTCTGTTCTATGAACTTGAGCAGCCCCCATCATCATTATCAGCACCCGCATTTTCTTCTGAGTGACTTAAAGCATCAGATTTGCATCCTTACGCTTGGTCATAAGTTTCATAAAGGTTCAGATATAATCTTGACCACTGGCGGCACTTGATTCAATGACCCGCACATAGTAGGCTCTTTCTGAGTTCCAGTCGGTTCTCTGGGATATCAACCAGGCATCTGGAGATGGTAGCAATGCTGATTTAATAGTGTGATTCTGTATTCGTTCCAAGGAATAGAAATCAAGCTAAGAGGAACAAACCATCTTATTTATTTCCAGCCACCTTCCCCATTATGTGTTCCATTATCTTAGTGTGTTTGATGCCTTCACCTAGCAACCTCACAGCATTGCTTAAAATTTTTCCTGCGACACATACATTGGACACACACAATCACCATCCTTTTTGTTTGCTTGTCTGTGCAAGGAACACCAAAGAACTTATTGCTCTGGTCCTAGCTCCCTGGTCAGACATGAAAAAGCACGAGAAGGATGATACATAGATATTAGTGTCTGATTGTCGGAGGGAAAAGAAATCTGTATTCCTCCCCTTGACAATTGACCCTGTAGAGGAAAAAGTGCCATGCATCGTAGAAAGAGAAAATGCTAAATCTGCCCTTCACATAATACATCTCTGCTTAGGGATGTAGAGATTGGGGGCCAAACACATTGAATCACTCCTTCTTTCATTATTTTTGACATTGATTTGTCATTAGGAAAATTTATTAGGCTCCAAATTAAATTGATTTGAAGAATCATTAATTCATGGGATGAAGCCAGAGCCGTTTGGCTTCCCCACACTGAAATGAGGCAGTATTGATAAAACAAAGGGGAAAATATCAGAGCTGTTTAAAATCCACTTTTTCCTACCTGGAGAAATATTTTGGACATAAATTTGGGGGGATATTCTATTAGTCAACCGCAGTCAAATTTCGACCAGAAGAGGATTTTTCCAATATCTAAATCAGAGGGACAGACATATTAATTTCAAAAAGGTCATTCAGAAATATTGAAAGGCGCCAGCTAACCCAGCTGCAGAAATAAGGATTTAAGTACAGCCACCCTCCTCCCCTTACAAAAAGACCCAAATCCAAATTATGTGCTCAGCGTTGCACAGGAGTAGGTGGCTCCCCCGCAGCGGTGACGCCATCACACCGCCCCCCCCACCTCAGTTCGAGAAGCTTTTCCAAATGGAAGGCAGGACCACTGCACGTCTGCCCCGCTCTCCAGCCCTTATTGTATTTATGAGGACTGCGGTTTGAAAATGATAAAAGAAACTTGGGAAAAGGGAAATTACTTGGTTCACATGGCAGAAAAGCCCAGGAGTGTGGTTTTTGTTGTTGTTGGTTTGTTTTTGCTTTTCTTTTTCTTTTTAAGATTTATTTATTTATGCATACAAGCTGGGGTGCAGGCCAGAGGTGTGGGGTATTGAGAGGATTCACCAGAGACAGCGTGGGGAGCAGAACAGGCAGATGGACTGAAGTACACTGCTGAGGGGAGCAGCGGGCGAGCCAGGAGAGGTCTGCTGCGCCATGTGGGAAGCTCCCTGGCTGGGGATCGAACTTGTGCTGCTGTGACTCTGGATAGCTTCATAGTGCTGTGCTTAACCCGTTGCGCCACCAGGGAGGCCCCCAGGAGTGTGGTTTGATCAGAGCTAGATGGTGGTCAAATAATGCCCTCAAGAAACCGCCCCCCCCTCCCCCTCTTTCCCTCTCCCTGTCCCCCCCTT